>JARHVA010003933.1:1515000-1562500 GCA_037957365.1 Torreya grandis | reverse complement strand
GGGACCTTCAATGATGTTACGTGTGTTCCTTCACTATCCACTAATCTTCTGCTAGTGAGTGATTTTAGGGAAGTGAGTTGAGTTTACACTTGATTTAGTGGTTATAAAAGAGATACATAGTGACACTCTAGTGGCTTATGAGAAGGCCAATCATCAGCCTAGGTTGTATACATTTTCATAATTTTCCCTTGATCAGCCCTCATCTACACTGCTTACTCATGCAGGTGGAGTGAGAAAACTATGGCATGAATGATTTGTCCATTTAAACTACCATTACATGAAGCAACTCAATCATCAGGGCATGGTTTCAAGGTTGCCTAAAGTCAAATTCTCAAATGGCCTATGTAATGGTTGCATTTTTGGCAAGCATCTAGAAGAGAAATTTGATAAGGCAAAGAAAAGAGCGCTAAACAAAGCTGGAAATTGTCTATAGTGACATAACAGGTCTATTTCCAAAACCTTCATTCAACAAGACTAGATACATGCTCACATTCATAAATGAATTTTTGAGGTACACCTGGGTGTTTTTCTCAAAAAAATTTTGAGGTCTTTGATCACTTAAAGGACTTCAAGGCACTTATGGAAAAGCAGTCAGATTATCCCATCAAAATCTTAAGGATTGACAATGGTGGGGGTATGTTAATAATAGGTTTAAGTAGCTTTACACATTAGAGGGAATTTAGATGCGACACACAATTCCATATAGTCCTTAACATAATGGTATGGCCAAATGTAAAAACCATTCCTTAAAGGAAATGGCCAACTACATGCTTTAATCAAAATCTCTTGTTCCTCAATTTTGGGCTGAAGCAATCAACTGTGTATGTTATATTTAGAACCATTTTCCACACAAATCCTTGAAAGGAATCACTCCTTTGAAATCTTGGGATAGTCAGAAGACCATAATGGATCACTTTTTAGTGTTTGTATCACCAGTAATAACCCATGTTCACAAGAAGAAATGCAAGGCAATAGACCCTCAAAGTCAGTCTTATATCTTTGTGGGGTATCTAAAGGGTGTTAAGTGATAAAAACTTCTCCATCCTAAAACTCATGAGTTTTTCATATAAAAGAGTGTCAATTTTCACAATGACCCACTTGAACTCACTACTAACACTCTAGACTCTTTAAAATTCTCACTAGACATTGATTACACTTCAGATAGTGACTTGGATCCACCTCAAAATCCTCTTAATGATCAGGATGACTCTTTTTCTTCTTCAAGTTCAAGTGATGAGATTATTGATGAGGATTCTCCTCATCCATCTCACACTCACACTATAAATGATGATGACTCACCTCATAATTATCTAATCTCATATAATTTTGGTCCCAGTTGGGCCAAACAGACACTTCAAAGTGTTGGGAAATGGGTTGGAAATCCATCAGATACAAGGTTAACACGTTCATAGTTTTAAGGGACTTTATATGTACCCCACTTTTCAATTTCATAAGGTTAGATATGTTAATGTGATTTTATGCAATCATGTCATATTTTACAATATTGTTGTGTGAAGACAAGCTTCTTCCTCCTTTGTAATTTATCTATGATTTTGTTACTCCATACATAGATTTGCTCAATATTTTGTGCAAGGATCTAAGATCATGTCCAATCTGACATAGATCACTCCAAGGGACACTAAAATATCCATAACACCCTTCACAAACCAAAAATGGATATAATAACCTTTTAAACATACTAACACTTCAAATCACATGGTGATGCTCTGCATCATTTTAGCTTCCTAATTATCAACTCGCTCAGTATAGAGGAAACGATCCCAAATCTAATTTATTTGAAAATTTTATATGCAATATAATGTTATTTTGTACAACTCTTTTATGATGACACTTGAATGGAAATTTAATGATTGTAAATGATCTTTATATGTACGTGGTGTTTCATTTCAACAATAATTGTTTGCATTTCTTCTATGCATCATGGCAATGATTTTTTTACTATGTCAATGTTTGTTAGGACAATAATTATTACTTATTTCAATAATAACTAAGGTTTATTTGTATGAATGGATCATTGTTTTTGTAAATTCATGTCGTAGTGAATCTAACCCTTCATTAAGAATATTTAGGATTGCAATAGATGGAAACAAATTATTCTAGCCAATATGCTCAAGGGATGAAAATTTTGAAAACATTTTATTTTTCATATACCTATAACAATTTGGCATTTTTAATTTTCTATTGATCTTTCATATTGAGTTTTAAGTATGTTTTCATCTCTTCTGTTTTAAAATATGTCATGTTGAACTTGAAATGTAGCTATTTAGAAATCAGTAAAATATGAATTGGTATGTCCTTTATTTTTTTTGAAATTTTGAATTCAATATCTACAACTTTTATTTACTCTTTTGATTAAGTTGTATTGTATTTTTTAAATGTTTAAGGGAATATTTGATGGATTTTTTATATTTTTTTCCTCTTATAAAATTAAAAATAACACATTGGTCTGAAATCTGCATTTGCATGTCCTTTGTTTGATATTTTTATTCCTTTATATATTTGATTAATTTGGATTCAATAATTTTTTTGACTCAAACTATTTTAATTGATGCAAGTATTTACAAAAATTTGTTGTTGAAGTTCTTTCTTATTTAGCCAAAGTATCAACAAATAGTTGTGGTGAAATATTTTTAGACAGTGCTTCATAAAGAACATGAATTATGTCCATGCTTTCATAGAATTTGAATTTATAGATTATTTAACCCTAATTATTATAAATTGAATGGAATTAAGAATAATATTGTAAGTAAACTTGAGACAAGTAGAATAAATATAAAAGACTAAATTCAATAAAGAAAAATTAATCAAAAAAAGACTAAATATGAAATGAAATTACAAACTTAGGTATTTCTATTTAAAATATGACTATGTTGATTAAGAGATGATTGGATCAATAAAATAAGAGTAGACCCTACATGTGCCCATAAGCTAGAACTAAAACTGAAAGAGATCAAGATCATCCCATTTAAATCAAGGTCAACTAGCACTTCCAACATAAACTAGTTGATCCTAAAGTTTGTATAAAATAAGGAACTTAGGTCATGATCACTTTCAATAACTTGATTTATATTTGTATGAAAATATTTGACCTTTGGAAGTGTGTTTAAGACCTAAAAATAGCTTCTCCAAGGTTGAAACCCTAAGACAACTTACAATGATTGAAAACATGTAAATAAAAAAAGAGTGGAGTGTAATGGGTTAAGCTGACCTCCATCATCCCTATGATGACTATTCACTGCCCACGTATCTAATAATCCAAACATGGAAATAAATCCCATGTAGTTATCCCACTTATATTGATTTATATGATTGTGCTCCTTTGACTATATAAATGGATCTAGGGATGAATTGAATAATTGATCATGCTTTGATTTAGATCTAATAAAACAAGCTTTGGACTGGGATGAGGACCATTTTAAATAATTATGATCATAATTTATAATAATAAGGAAGCTTATCTCAATATGAAATGGTGTAAGTATTCCTCTATATTAAAATTTCCAAGTGGTATACTAAGTGACTTAAGTGTGCTTTTATAGCAATCCAAAAGCAGAAAACCTCACACTACCTATCCTAAAAGTATGGATCAATCTCTAAGGGAGGATTCAAATTTGAAAATTAATTTTTAGAGGGGAAAAGTTCATTATTGACCCATAGGGGCCAATATTTACTAGCATTATTGACCTAACTAGTTGATCCTATTCTACAATGGAAACATGTGAATTTTTGGATATGTAAAATCTATACAAATGATTAGAGATATTTTTAGCATTTATGTAGGTTTAAAATATAAATTTATAAATAAAATAGGTCCATACAAGGTTTTATGATGGGGTGAGGTGGTGAAATAGGTCATGATTTAGTACACACATTAATTAAAGTGAATTATGGCCAAAATTGGCATAACTAAGTATTTGCAACTAGATTTAGGTGTCTACATTTTCTCTCCTCTTAGTCTAGAAATTAAATTACTATATTGAAGTAAATATTTTACCTTAGCATGTACAACACACTTTTCCTATGGGAGAAACTCTAAATTATGCAAGGTGTTCCATGGAAAATATTTCAATGATACAAAATTAGTTAATGATCATATGTGCAACTAAAAATTGAAATTTAGCTTGAATATGAAAATATTGAAAATAAAAGGAAGGATTACACATATATGTGTGAGCCTAATGTTTCTCTTATGTATTTTATTGGATATTATGCTTCCTTAAAGCATTAAAGAGTTGGTGTTTCCCATGAAGCACTTGGCGAGATTTGTTCCTTAGCTAAACTAATAAAGAATTTGAGGGTGATGAAACCCAAAATTACATTTTCACTTGTATTGAAAATAAAATATATTGAAGGGCATAAAGGCCTTAATTTATTCTATTTGGTATTTTTAACCCTAAGTTGTGAAATGGGTCAAAATCCATAATGGATTCATAAACTTAATGCTAGAGAACACTGAACTTCTAAGTAATGCATTATGCACTTTAATACCATGTTCAAAGATATCAAGTAGTATTGAAAGCATGACACGAATGTGTAGTATGCCCCCATTGATAAATGTAGAATCTATAACTATGTGTAGATGCAAATTGTAAATTTTATTTGAAAATTTTACATGAAATTGTATCATGCACTCAAAACTATGTGAATTATACTTTTTATTATAATATGAGTATATATGCATGGCATATACCCCCATAATCTATGCCAATGATTGAATATTTTACCATTTTGAACCTTTAAAATTGTATTTTGTATTGAAATTTTGATTTTTTCTCTATGAAGGCTTATCTCATGTATAAAAATCCCACTAAAATTCCCCATTTTTAAGTTGAGGGAATTGATTATGAAATTCACTCATCTCAAAAGAAAATTAACTGAAATATGCATAGTAATATGCAATCATTTAATAATGTATCATATTTGACAAATATGTTAGCATAATAAGATATATGTCCTTTGAATTATGTAAGTAATATATGAGGTAAGACCTATATAATGTATCAATTAAACTCATAATAATATAATGTAAAGTTAGTATCTTATGCATTATTTAGTACCTGATATGGATCATGACACTCATCAAAATTAACAAGTTCAAAAAGCACACAACACAAAAATAATAATGTCATATAATAATATCAACGATCACATACAATGGACATATTCAAATGTCACATAATGAGATATTGCATGCACAAGGTTAAGGGTCACGCACAAAGGATATTAATAATATAAAAAAAAGGAATATATTCAATTGTCACACAAAACATAGGGCCATAGGCCACAAAGAAAAGGACATGTTCAAATGTATCACATACCAAATTCAATCTCAAAGAGATGTTCAAGTAATTTTTCACACAAGGGCCAAGGGACACACACAATAGATAATCAAAGATAGATTCTATATGTACAAATAATAACATTAATTAAGCATAGAAATAGAAATATATCCTACTCTGTGTATATGTAATGTGATCATATCCAATGAATAGCATATCCATATACACAATGTAAGATAGAAATGTTATGAATACATTTGCAACTAGTATATAGCTTAATAGTATAGGAGTCATAAAATTAAAACACATTTATATAATGTAGCCTATGGATAAGATTTATTCAGCTAAGTAAGGATATTAAGTAGAGGCAAGTCCAACCTCTTAGTCCATGTAAAACTATGCATGTCCTATATAAGACTCATGAATACCATTTAAATGCATGTGTGATATAAAAATAATGTGTTATCCACTAATCATGAGATAAATAACATATCAAAATTATATAAATAAGATGTTTAAGCATGCCCAAGTCCTAATTTTATATTTTAATAATATTTTGAATGTTATTTTATAATTTCAATATTTAGAATTTTTTTACTTTTTAAGTTTTAAAACTATAAAAAACACAATTTAGTGACAAGAAAGGGTTTGAAATTAAAAAATGGGTATGCATTTGAACAATATACAATATGTGTTAATGTAAAATATGCACTAGAAATGAATGCATGGTCACATATAATCAATATACACCCACTATATATGTGAGTTGTAACTTTATAAAATATGTAGTAGACTAAATAATAATGCAAAGGATAGATTGCACATCCTAATTTCATAAAATATACATTTGTTAAATGATGTAGTATGTATGAGAAATATATAAATGGAAAACGAACATTTAGCATGAATAAGTATTGGTTTACATACTGAAACCGATTAAAATGTTTAAAAACTTGTAAGATTAAGGCTCTGTGTGCTCATATTTTATTTTTAGATTAAAATATGTAAAGGATGAGAAATTCCAAAGTGGGATAGTAATGTTATCCATTTTTGACACTTATTGGTTGATTTTAACCTTATAGAAAATAAAAATTTATGAATGTAAACTATGAAAATAAGACAAATAGTAGAATAGGTATAAATAGATCCCTATTTTGGACTATTTAGTTATAGAAAGTAAAAAATAAGATCCAAGAGAACAAAAATTTAACAAGATCCAAGGGCTTATAAGAAATGATCAAAACAATCACATGTGGAAGTAGTATAAGAACATGATGCAACAATCATGAAGCTATGAACAATCATATTTTTATTTTTTTAATATGATTTAAATGTTTTTGATTTTTTAGAATATTTAGAAATGCAAAAGATAACCAATTATGCCATTGATATGGGAACCATAAGAATCTATAATAAGTGTTAAATTAATTACTTTCCATGAATATAATGTTCTAGATGTGCATGTATCAAAATTAGAAAATGTATCATGTGTTGTAAAGAAACCATCTAGATCACTACTTATGTAATATTGTATAGGAGGAATATCTTTAGGATATGTAGAATGATGTCAAATCCCAAGAATAATAGTATAATATTATGCCAAATGTTGTGTCTTTTGAGGAACATTTTGATATATGTTAATCATTTATATAAAATGTGTTGTATATGATGGTGTTTATTAAGAATTAAACATATTTTTATGATAATCCTTCTTTTGCATTGGTTTATTTTTATACCTTTCCACTTTTTCTTAATTGGTTAAATAGAAACATTTTACTTAAGTGAAAATTTTAAAAAAGTGCTTTATTTTTCATAGATGTATCAATGAGCTATTGAATTAGATGGGGTGGAGGAGGTACCATAGATTATAGAGGGTACTCCTATATGATTCTTAAAATTATATCAACTTGATTGAAATGAATGTATTTTAGATATCTATGTAATGTATAAGGTACATAATGGAGTTCTTTCAAACAAAGGTGTCCCAATATCATATCAAAGACCCCATTTTTTGGTAGAATTAGAAAAGGAGTATATAGTCTAGTAGGACCATCTGAAGAGGCATCACAATGTGTCCCAAAGTGGTTTTTTGTTTTCCATTGAATGTCTTCAAATTTTTATAGGTTATTTTTATTTCATATTGTGTGTAGCCCAATGAATGAATTAATGCCATTGTGTATGTATTCTCAATTGATCCATTATCAACTTGCACACTATTAATGGGTTGTTGATCAATATAAGCTCATATACATAAAGAATGAAAATTAGAATTATCATCCACAATCTCACTATCATCAAAATTCATAGGACATGGTTGAGTAGTTTGAAAAATTTTACCAATAATTTAATCTAATGGGTGATTATATGATTTTGATGGTGGATAAACATTGTAATTATGATGCACTATTTAATTATCTTTGCTTATATTATTATTTTTAAATGTCTCATTGAAAATTTTAAACTTCACATTTTCATTTTTTTGAGGATTATTTTCATTTTTAGGAGTGCATAATTTAATGACATTATTATCAATAATATCTTGGATAATGTGCTTGAGATTGAAACATATGATACTAGAGTGACCGTTACATCTATGATAATCACAATATGCATTATTATCAGAATATTTACCTTTTGGTTTACTCATATCAATCTCTAATTGTGGAGGTGGATTAATAAGATTCAATTCAAGTAATTTTTTAAATAATTTATGAGAAAATTTTGGTAATTTATAAAATTGTCTTCTCGTTGATCTAATAAAAATATTGTTAGAAAGCAATAAATAGTATTAATTTTGATTTTTTCATCATCTTTAGTATTTGTTTTCTTAGTTTTATAAGATGGTTTGCTTTGAAACTTCATTGTGGTTTTGAAGTAGATGTATTTGCATACTTAAGATTCTTAAAATCAATAATATTGGCTTCACTTTCTCTTATTTTATGACAAAGTTCTTCAAATGATCTAAATTTATTGAAAACTGATTGATACATGCAAAGGTGAAAGAAAACTTTGTTTGATAATATCTTGTAATTTATTATCTAGCTAAATTGTTAGTCATTTTAGCAAACATGGTCTTGTAACAAAGTACTTAATCATTGATAGGTTCATTAGTTTCTTGATTAAGCTTAGAAATATATGCATAGGAAATATTTTCATCAATGTTAATAGTAAAAAAATTAGTAAATTGATTTGTTAGTAGATTGAATGTTTTGACTAATTGAACTGGTAGATCATAAAACCAATGCAAGGCATAATATTTTAACTTTATTGGTAAGAACTTGATTAAATGTTTTTCATTAAAATCATAATCCAAACATTATACATGAAAACTTCTGAGATATTATTCTAGCTCTCATTTACTCTTATATAATGGAAGTTTAGGAGCTACAAATCCTATAGGTAAAAGATATGATGCAACATCAAGTGATAGTGGATTATGAAGTAAAGCTTAGGAATTAAATGATTGGATAGATTTTGGTATACCTTGATCTAATTAAAGCACCATAGCATTAAAAATGCAAGATTTTACTCAAAGGATTTTGTAGTAGGTAAAGTAGGTGTTTTAGGATGTGTATCTATCAAAGGCCCTCTGTGGGTCACTTGGTTAGGCATAGGCATAAATATCTATTATAAATGTTGTGTGGATCCCAAGCCTAGATGTGTGGATTCAATAACAATATCAAAAATAGGAGGAAAAACAATCATGGTAGGAATTGTAATATGTTGTTCAACATAATCATTTAGTTCTTTATATGTACTAACATGATCATGTTTCTTTTGTTATTTTCTAGCTACAAAAAATAAAGAGTCAAGCTCTTCTAGATGGGTAATAACGTATTCACTAAAATATTTTGCATCAACAAGTTCAAATCTATTATTCTTCGATAAATTAGATTATTAAGTATTGTCACTTTTAATTATAATAATAAGGCCATCAAAAGGGTGTAAATTGAGCCTTATAATATATTGAATAAATGACTACTCTTTCTCCCATGTCATAAATGACTTTACAAATTTTTGTATTAATGATACTTGTGTCTTAGCATGTGATTTAGTTCATTTTTAGAAAACTTGACGAAAATAATGATCCTCCAATATAGCCATATATTATTTGAAAATAAATTAATATAAAATTAAATTTAAGAACCTAAAAAAGGATACTATAAACAATAACATGGAAATGAAATGTTAGAAATAAAAGGAAATTTTTTATGTATGGAGATTAGTAAATTCTTATGAAATCCAAGATTAAAATAATATTCTTTCAGTGTCAGATATCATATGTGAGGTCAAAATAAAGTGCTTTCCATGTAAATAATTATGTTTGAGAACAAATGTAATTTATTCTAGTGTGAGATTTAGACCCAACGTCAAAAGAAAATTACTTTAGCATCAAATCTTTAGGAATTTATCTAAACACTAAGACACTTGCTTTTGAATCAATACTCAAAATAAAAGTGAGTTCACCAATACATTTTACCAAAATTTGAATTAATATGTGACTTAACCCTAATTCTAATAAATTGAATGGAATAAACTATATTATTGTAAGTCAACTTGTGGCAAGCAGCATGAATGTATAAAAGTTAACTAAAAAAAGTGAAATCAATCAAAATTAGATTAATTATGAAAATAAATGATAGACTTAGTTATTTATATCTGATATCTAATTATGCTCATTGATAAAATAATGAATCAAGAAAACACAAGCAGACCTTACAAGTGTCCAAAATCAAGAATTAAAACTAAAGGAGGTCGGGATCATCTCATTTGCGTCAAGATCAATTCTAAATTGAATTGGTCGACCATAAATTTTACATAAAAATAAGGTCTTATGTCACAATCACTTGAAAAGAGTGAATTAGGTTTGTATGTTCATATTTGACCTTTGTAAGTGAATGAAATATCTACAAATAACTTCTCCAAGGTTGAAACCATAATAGGTTTTCAATGATTGAAAACCTGCAAATAGAAAAAAAGTGTAGTGTAATGGGTTGAGCTAGCCCCAATCAACCCCATGATGACTATTTTTTACCTATGTATGAAATACTTAGAAGATGGAAATCAAGACCATATAGTTCTCCCACTTAAAATATTTTGTGTAATTTTGATCCTTTGACTATATGAATGTATTTGGGGATGGATTAAATAAATTATCATGATTTGTTTTATATTTGATAAAATAGGCTTTGTATTTGGATAAGGACTACTTCAAATTATTAAAATCATAATTTGGAAGAATATGGAAGTTTCGTTCAATATGTAATTGTGTAAGTATGCCTTTGTATTGAAATTACCAAGTGGTAGCATAAGTGGCTTAAGTGTGCCTTTAATAATGTAAAATGGGAAAACCTCATGCTACCTATCCTAAAATATGAATCAATCTGTAAGGGAGAGTTTAAATTTTAAAAGTAAGGACCTGTTAGGAACCTATGTCCTACCCTTCTCTTTGTATTATTAGTGCATTAATCACTATGAATGTATATTATTTGTAAGTCATCCATTGAATATATTTGAATTATCCCACATAAATGGGAAGTAGTAGTTGTTAGAATAGATTTAGTATTTAAGGAAGTGTTGAGGCCCAATGAAGATCCATGAATATTATTGTATTGAGCTTGCTCAAAGGAGATTGACCCCTTGAAGTGGCCTACAATCTAAATGTTATTTTGGGTTATTTTCCAAATTTATTTTCATTATTAATTTATTTATATACTTCATAAATCTATGTAGAAGGATCCTCACATCTGGCATCAAATCACTTTCTCGACCTATGGGTAGAGTTTAGAGAATTGTTTTTCAACAGTGGATTTCTAGTAGCTGTGTTATTTACAAAAATATTTTTCCTTGCCTATGTTTTTTTAAATATTCATTGTAGGTTCAAATAAGGTTAAATACCTCTCTACATAATTGTGGGAAGTACTTCGGTATAAGCCTTAAAACTCATTATGAGGAGTACCATAGGGATTTTAAAGTAACTATTCCATTAAGAGGAAATACTAGTGAAAAGGGCAATGGCACCATCTCGATTGACTAGTTTCCACCCATGAAGTGAACCAAGATATATTATTTAAAGGTAAATCTATGGCTAGAAGTTTCTTGGAGAGCAGTACTCATTCAAATAGCATTGGTGGATATAGAGACTCCGTTAACCCTTAGGTACCCAAACAAACTTGGGGCTCATATCCAACATAATAGTTTTAAAATACCAATAGCAGAGTGATCATAGTTGAGAATAATTAGTAACCATGTTGTAAATAGGATTTTCATACGAACAACCAAATGATAATCAGTTTTTCAAAAAAGATTAAAAACATTTATATTTTTTCACCATATCTCTCCCTCTATAGTTCTGTTGAATCTCAAAATTTCCTGGAACACCTGAAAATTCCATTCTATCCTTTTTTTCCCTTGAGGGTCTATATCCAAATTTCACTTCTACTATCCAAAAATCTCAAATTTTGATTTTTTTCAAGTTTTGCCATAACTTCTTAAGTTTTTTCCCTCTTAGTTCAAAACTTTACCACAATTTTCCTTTCCATTTTCTACTCCTTTGTCCCTCTTGGACAAATTTTCCAAATTTTCCATTATGATTCCGAAATTACCCTTTCCTTCATCAATCCTAATTAGGATGTGCCAAAAATCTAGTAAAAGTACATTTGCCCCTTCTGATTGAGCTCAAATTAAAAAAATTCCTTGTTGACCATGTCTTAGAACACATTTTCATATCCCTTTCTAAATAAATAAAAACAATGGCTATGGTATCCACTCATGCAGGCACAAAGATCATGGAGGAAGAAATCACAACATTGAAATCCCATGTCATAGAGTTAACCAATATGATGCATGGATTGAATCAGTAGAATAGCCTTTTTCTCAACAAATTACAAAATGAGACTTATTTAGATAATATTCAAGGACTTTATAGGAGCTCTCACTAAACTCTATCAGATAGGCACTGTTCATGATTATCAGATTGAATTTGAGAAAGTATCTAATCACACTGAAGGGTTATGAGATGAATTCTTCAAGAGTTGTTTTATTAGTGGAATCAAATAGCTAATCTGAATGAATGTGAAATTTTTTTAACCCAAAAACATGATGGACACCTTGGGTCTGGCTAAATTAACAGAAGATAAACTCTCAACACAACATCAATCTCCCACTTTCCCACTCATAAAAAACATAGCGAACCAACAACTAACAACAACCACACTAGTCAAGTGCCTTACTAAAAGAGATCTGTGGGATAGTAAATAGAAACTATTATGTTATAATTGTGATGAAAAATGGGTTAAGGGTCATAGGTACATCACACAAAATCTCTATTTTATAGATGTGGAATCACCACTAGAGCAGGATAATGAGCCCAATATCCAAGAATTCTAGGATGCTCAAGTAGAACAAATCCCCACAGAGGATTCAATGGCTTAGGATACCCCAAAATATCTTTATGCAAACTAGTAGGTGTTATCACCCCTCAAACCATGAAGGTTAAGGGGTTATTAATAAAGATCCTTCTCACAATTCTCATTTACTCTGGTAACACTCATAATTCATTGATCCCCACATTAATAATCAAGCATATTAATTTGTACACCATTTTTATAGATTTGAAGTCATGATTGATAATGGGGGAACATTTCCATGTAAAGAGAAGTGTCAAAATGTGCATATCATGATAGCCAATTACACTCTTCACTCAGATATATCTTCCCTACCCTTAGGAGGATGTGATGTGGTCTTAGGAGCATAGTGGCTCCACACTTGGACCTATCATATGTGACTTCTCTAATATTTGGATGAAGTTCATAGATAGTGGCTAAAAACACACCTTAAAGGGTTATTACGTAGATCTTCTAACATCATTAGTTCCCATCACATGTAAAATCTTTTGAAGAAACACTCACTTGGGGTTTTTTCCTAACTACACTCCATCCAACTACAACTCCCCACTACTACTAACTACCATGTTTATTTACAAGATATCCCCACTACTAATAATCATGCAACATTTTTAATATATCTATAGGGTTTTTTCCCTTCACACCTTAAATATCATCCAATTACACTCATTCTAGGAAGCATCCCACCCAACATCCATCCATATTGATATACCCATCCGTAAAAGACTAATATTGAGTAGTTGGTATGTGAACTCCTCAAGTCTAGATTTATTCACCATAACACCAACCCATACTCTTCCCCAGTGATTTTTGTCCACAAAAGGGATGGTTCATGCCACATTTATTTTGAATTTTATGCCCTTCATCACCTTAGTATCAAATATAAATTCCTAATTCAGGTCATCGATGAGTTTCTTTATGAACTCCATGGGGCAATTTTTTTTTCCAAATTGGATTTTTGTTTAGGTTGTCATCAGACCCATGTGCATGTTGATGACATTCTCAAGAAAACCTTGTACACTCATGATGGTCACTATGAATTCTTGGTCATAGCATTTAGACTTATAAATGCCCCTTCAACATTTCAGGCATTAATGAATAAAATATTTTGGCCTTTCCCCCATCAATTTACTTTGGTTTTCTTTGATGATATTTTGATCTAAAATTGTACACGGGTTGAGCATATTGATCATATTGATAGGGTGTTACAAATTCTATAAGATGATTAATTATGTGCTAATAAGTCCAAGTGTTTATTCAATCAAGAGGCAATTGAATATCTAGGGCACATTATTTCAACTGATGGGGTTCACTTAGATCTAGAAAAAATTAGTGTCATGCAGCATTGGCCTCGACCAATAACTCTGAGCCTTCATAGCTTCTTAAGCCTAATAGGATACTGCCACAAGTTCATCAAAGATTATGAAAATATCATGGCTCCCTTGACTTCCTCATTAAAGAAGGATGCATTCACATGGGATGCCATAATTAACTAGGCATTCATGACACTTAAATAGGATATGTGTAACATACCATTTTTATCCATTCTAGACTTCACCAAAACTTTCACCATCAAAAGTGATGCCTATGGAAATAACCTAGGTGTTGTTTTTCTCTAAGAGGGTCGTTCCATTGCTTTCACCTGTAAATCCCTTTCTGGATGAAATTTATCTTTATCTACATATGAAAAGGAAATGATGTAAATTATGCATGCAATATAAAATGGTAGCCATACTTTCTTGAGAATGATTATTGCATCAAAAATGATCACCAAAGTTTGAAATGTTTCCTATAACAATGGGTCTCATCACTATCACAATAGCAATGTGTTATCAAACTCATGGGATATGACTATGAGATCACTTACAAGAAGGGTAAAGATAATGTTGTGGCAGATGTTCTATCACACACATTTAAGGACCATACTTCCCTTTCTTCCATGTCCATGGCCATTCAAAACTTGTTAGAATTTGTACACCAAGGGTAGGCAAATGATCACTCCTTACACCACCTCATTCAATAATTGGCCAGTAACCCTTTTATAGTACCAGATTATTCATGGGATGGCACTTCACTACGTTACAAGGTATTTTTGGTGCTTCCCCATAGCACAAACCTTCATCAAGCCATATTATATTTTAAAAAAAAGTTTCTCCATCAGTAGGGCATTTAGGATTTCTCAAAATATATGAGCAAGCATGTCAAAACTTCTTTTTAAAGGGGATGAAAGGGGAATTTAAATAGATGGTGGTTTAAATTGATACCTCTTAATGTAAAAAAGGTGAAAAATAGTGATTCTTGTTTTGATCGAGCCCTTTCCAATTCATACTAAGATCTGGATAGATATTTATATAGATTTCATTGAGAGGAGCCCTAAATATAGAGGAAAAAAATGATCCTGGTCATAGTAAACCACCTCTCCAAATATAGTAATTTATGTGCCCTTAGCCATCCTATATAGCCTCCAAAGTCATACAAGTTTTATTGGATCAGATCTTCCATATTCATAGCATCTCTTCTTCAATCATCTTCGATCGTGATGCAACTTTCACTAGTCATTTTAGGACTGAGTTATTTTGATGCATATGCACATGATTGAAGATGAGCTCTTGATATCAACCCCAAATAGCTACACAAATATAAATTGTCAATAAATGATTAGAAACATTCCTTTTTTGCTTTTATTTAAAATAATAACAATAGTGGTCAAAGTGGCTTCCCCTCACAAAATGGTGGTACACTACCTCCTACCACACTTATACTAAAATGACTCCATATGAAGTATTTTATGATCAAGTTCCCCAAACACTTCTCCTATATACCCATAATAGTTCACCTATTCAGGTATTCAACACTACTCTTTGACATTGGGATCAAATTTTTAGCACCCTACAGGGAAAACTCCATCTAACACAGAACCAAATGAAGTAATAGGATGATTAACACTATTTGGAGTGCACCTTTCAACCCAATGATATGGTTTTTCTTCATTTGTAGCCATATAATTAATCATCCCTAAAACTAAAAGGGTGTCATAAGCTTGTTCTAAAGTATTATGTGTCATATAATTTTCTTCGATAGATTGGGTTTATTGCTTACAAGTTGACAATTCCACCTTCCTCCCAAGTTCACCTAGTCTTTCATGTCTCCTATTTGAATAAATTTCTTGGAAGCACCATCAGAGTACAAAACATTTTAGTATAATTCAATAATGAAGGATCCATCCTTATCAAATCAAAAGTAGTCCTAGATAGAAACACTCACCAACTTCACTCCCACACAATCATATAAGTCTTAATTCAGTGGCATGGTGCACAACTAGAAGATGCAACATGGGAACCCTTATTCCAAATTAAGTAATAATTCCCATATCTAAAGCTTTAAGGACAAATCCTTTTAAAAATGGGAAGGGATGTTAAGAACATGTGTCCAACCCTTCTCTTTGAATTATTATTGTATTAGTCATTATGGATACATTTGATTTGTAAGTCCTCCCTTGAGCATAATTTAGTTATCTCACATACATGGGAAATAGTAGTTGTTAGAATAGTTTTAGTATTTAAGTAAGTTTTGAGGACTAATTGAGGATCCATGAATATTATTGTATTGAGCTTGATCAAAGGAGGTTTCCCCCTTGAAGTGACCTACAATATAAAGGTTATTTTGGGTTATTTTCCAAAGTTCATTTATTTTTAATAGTTTATAAATCTGTGTATAAGAATCATCACAAGACCAAGGTTAGAATCAAACCATAATGGTCAAGATTGAATACCACTATTAACCCAATTGGTCGATCATTCCTTACAATGGAAATGTGTGAATTTTTGGATATGGAACATCTGTACATATGCTTAGAGGTATTTTTATCATTTAGAACATTTATGTAGGTGTTGAATAATAATTTAAAAAGGAAATAGATCCATAAAAGTGTTTAGGATAGGTGAGGTGTTAAAATAGGTCTTGATTAAGTAGACACGTTAATTAAATTAAAATAGGGACAAAATTATCATATTAAAGTATTTGTGACTAGTTATAGGTGTCTACAGTCTAATACCATGCATTTAATATTATATGTACATTAGCTTTCTTATTAGATAAAGTAAACTACAACAATACACATTGGTTGTGATTATCATAGTTGAATTTTAACATTAATTAGAATGGATAACCATTGTAAGAAAAATTATTTACCTTGAATTACAATCATTTTATATGGAATGGCCATGTTAATGATATATCCTTGCTAAGTTGAAATTTTTTATATGATATTTGTGATGTTTTTATTAATATTTTTTTTGTAAATAAGACAATGCTTCATTGTTTCAATACAAATGTGCATTGTAGAAAAAAAATTCTACATATCAAGACATTGGACATCAAATTATTCATTACATAGTTGGAAAATACAATTGAATAAGATCTCAATACAATCTTTGTTTTTACTTGTAATTCTAAATAAAACTTATTTTTATAGGCCATGTAAAATAAGATTGCAATAAGATTCAAGATTCATGCAAGGATGCAATAGATGAACATTCCTAACTATAATATTGAAACTATTATTTTTATTTAATACAATGGTTCATCATGATTATGAAGAGGAATTTTATCATTAAACAAGACACAATATGTTAGTGTATGGGATTTTATGTTAAATTGAAGATAGTTATTTTTCCTTGTATTGACCATAGCCATATTGGTATGTATAACCACTTAGACAACCATTGTATGTGATAATTTTCACCCAAAAAAATTGTTTCATTTTCAATTGAGCCAATAGTTGTAGAGATGTTCATTCATCAGAAATATGTTTCACTATCTTGAATATTATGCAAAGTGTAAAATATCTCAGGATCCATTTCTAATTGCATTAAAGTTAATGAATTGACATTTCCATTATACAAGAAACATATAATATATTCTATTTTTTCATTTTAAATTCAATATAAGTGTGTTGAATATGCAAAAACATATCAAAATTATCAAATAAATAATCACCAACTCTATACTTGTATGTAGCTTCTCTGAAAAGATGATGTTGAGTTAGGACATTATAAATTCTTTGTCACAATTTATTATTATATATTCCTCTACATTTATAGGAGTGCATGACATTTGAATCTTTTTCTGTTTATAGGTGGCCAGAAAAAAGATATATATATATATATATATATATATATATATATATATATATATATATATATATATATATATATATATATTACTTAATGATTTTTTTTAAAAATTGGAAAAATATATATGCACTATGCACTAAATATTCATATATATCATCTAAAACACAATTGTTTGATTGATTTCAATGACCAAAACTCAATATATTTTGAGGAGAAGATGGAAGTGTATGTGGTCTCTTTATGGCAAAAAGTGGGACACACTATTATGCTTTGACAACACTCATAGGCATCTAGAGGGGGGTGGGAAAGGGAGAAATTAATTTTTAATAGGGCACTAGATGCTAAAATGAATCTTAACATAAATGGTTAATTATATATGTTCATAATAAGAAATAATTTTCTTCTCAACATAAGTCAAAATCTAATATCAGGATTTATATCAATTGTTCATTTACATTATATCTTGAAATTAGTTTTATTATTTGGATCGCAATCATATCCTTCAAATTAAATAACATTAATTTATGCATATATTTTAACTACACTACCAAGGAAAATATCAATATCTTTGCCTTAAAATGGGGAAATATTCATATCAACTGTGAGTCATTAAAAATAGTAAACAAAACATGGGATAAAATAACTTAGAGAAAATGAATAACAAGAATAAACTCAAATGATATTAGGAATAGAATGAAAATATCTTATTGTATGGTTCATGCTTAAACAAATAACTTGAGAAAATGAAGGCAAAGAAGTGATGCACATATACTGGGATATTTTATAATAGTTTTTAGTTGTAGATAATTTTTAGTTAATGTCAAATAGAGAGTACCTAAAAATAACAAGGAAAGTACATGTTAAAATATATAAATGACATTCACAATGACAAAACACATAATTTAATATCCATTTCATAAAATAGGTAGCAAAATGATTAGTTTATTAGTTGATTCATAAGTTTATTACATTTATTGAGGCATTGATTCAATTATCAAAATACCAGTGCAATTAAAACTAATGAAAGTATGATACAAAATAATGCTTGGTTGGTGGGTTCAAGGATCACCATCAAGGGTTTGAACTCTTTGATGGATTTCATTTGCATTGTTCTATATGTATACAATGTGAATCCATGAAAATATATAATGGATTGAACCTTTTTTTTTTATTTCCCTATCTGGAAATGTTTGGTTTAGACAAGATCAAGGATCATTATCACTCTTACTTGAATCATTGTTCTAATCTTGTGGTTTTGTAAGGGTTTGAAGTCTTTGACAAATATAAGTTGAAATATTTTGAATGGTTGTAACCATTGACTCAATTATATTACTTTTATTATGTCAAGAATGCATTCACAACAATAAAAATGAATATATTATAGGTATTGAAATTAGTCCAACTTACAAAGCAACATTATGGGAAAACCCATTAAAAAACTATAAAATCAAGGCAATACACCGAATAAATAAATAAATACCACATTGTCTTGTAGGAACCAAAAACTTAATGGATAAAAGTTAAATTATTCACACAAACATCATTAAGAGTTGACAGTTAGAGTAAGTATAAAATTTATGCACGATGCCATAAACTTCAAAGCTAACTTGAAAAACATTTAAAAAACATGTCGAATAACTAAAATAAATTACAATCTAATTATAAATCCAAATTTTAATTGAAACATCAACAAATACTAACCTATTCAAAGCTTAAATTAAACATCAAAAAATGAAAACTTTATTTCTTCATGAGTTTATTTTAGAATCAATGATTTGACGGACTATTAGTTTATTAGTTGATTCATAAGTGATAAGTGGAATAAAATGATTATTTTGAAGAAATTGATTCGACCCTCCCATCTTAGTGGATATGATTCAAATAATTGGTATCTTGAGAACTTAAAGACAATAATGTAGGCTTAAAAATTAAATAATGTCATGCCCACTTCCATTGAGCCATGACTACAATGCAAAACTCTTGGTTTAAGTACAATCAAAACATTCATATATATTTTTTTGTCTAATACCAACACAAATCAAAATCCTAAGGCTAAGTCTATTAATCTAAAGCTAAATCCATTATCAAAGTACTAGATCATAGAGTCAAGATCTATCTGAGACAAAATAATTGAGGTCAAGATCAACACAAAATATGCTTTAGTTCATTCTCTTATAACTATTGTTCAAGAGAGCCACCTGGGCATGGTCATGACAATATGGTAGGTCAGATGTGTAAACTATTATCAAAATCCATCCTCTAGTCCTAGCCACCATGTCAACATCACTCATCAGGTCTCTACTTCATGTCATACTATTCATTCTCACATGATGATGCCATGTGACATTATCATGGTGAATTGGGCTTATAAAAGATCAATGGTTGTTGACACTCCCCATGGATTATTGTTGGGAGTTAGACTCCCGTGATGCTACCACATGGCACCATCATAGTGATTCATCTCTTAGAGATATGGGTTATAATGATCTATCTTTGCAAAATTCCACCAATTCTTTGGATCCCATGATGATACCATGTGGCATTATCACAATGAATTAGGTCATGGAGCTACAAGGTGCCCCTAGGTCGCTGACCCCTGAGTCCCTGAGCTCTTGCAATGCTTCCACATGGTTTCATCATGATGAGTCAAGTTAGGAGGGTGGATATTTTTGGATGGATTGCAGAGAGGCTCCTAGATCTCTTTATTGCACCACGTGATGCTTTCAAAAAATTATTTTGATAAAGATGAATGAAAAATAATGAAGACTAAGATAAATAATCAAAATGCAAAAAATATTAAGGCACAAGATGAATGAAGTATATAAAATGACTAAATAAACTCATATTCAATTAAGGATCATATAAACATAATGATTCAGTCAAAATAAATAATTGCACAGTCAAATGGAGGTTGAAGATTCACCTAGGCAACATAGGGAGTGACAGGGCAAGGCCAAATCACCTATTAGTAGATTACTACTAAAAACATGACTTAAGCAAACCCTATATTCCTTAAATATACTCAAGTAAACTAATGAAGGCTTGTGCTCATCTTAAATGATTAGAAGGCTTATAAATTTTGAATTTTTGACATCGAAGGTAACAATCCATTAGCTTGAATTGACCTATTGACCCTAAACCAATATTACCATTGGTTTCATTGATAAATAAAAATGGTAAGGGGAGCTCAGATCTAAATAGAAGATGTTTATTATTTTTAAAACTTCTCAAATCTAAGGAGTCTATTTGTCTACTTAATGGAGAATAATACTAGCATTGGCACTCAAGCCCATTCCATTACTTCATGGATAAGAGACCAAACAACATATTTACTAAGATGTATATGCACATAATCATGGATTAGTTTTTAGACTCCTTTTTTCTATCAGCTAGTACCTCTAAGAGTCTTTACCACCCAAAACTATATGGTTAGGCTACAAGGTTAATTTTCAAAATAGTAAGGCCAAAGCTATTTTGGGTTCACTCTTTATATTTATACTTCGTAATACAAGGAAAAATACATCCTTCTACTTACATGGTTCCATAAAAGAGATCTTCCTCAAGAATGTTACTCATATAATAACCTCATTTCTATTTTGATTAGATATTCAATTATATTATATTTTCTAATAACAAAAGCATGACTATTTCCTTTAGGTTCTTCCCATACCTAGATGGGATAAACACCAAAAATAGGCATTGACAGAATAAGAACCAAAAATGCATTATTGTGTTGAGTAGGCCATTCATAAAAATATTTCAACCAAGTAAATCAAGCTGAAATTATATTAGTAGAGTCATACATGCCTAAAGAGTAGCTCCTCACATTTAAAAATTCCTTCCAGGAAGGTCTACAATCAAAACCTATTGTTATTTATAATAACATTAGCTTAAGAATTTATTTGAGATCCTATCTCGTGAGGAAGATTCCATATCACAAAGGAGTCAACCATAACAAGATTCAAATATTATAATTCAATGTTATCTCTATTATTAATGACATAGACAGTCTAATTCAATTTCATTCTTACATTGATGTGCCTTCACAATCGGTCATTCACAACAACAGTTTCTTATAATTATAACAAGTTATAATTTATCATGTCTCCAAAGATATGAATATATACATATGTCCATTTAGAGTTTCAACTCAATGATGAGCCTATCACTAGGAGATTCATATTTAGGTTTGTACAAGTTGGTTAAACTAAAAATTTCAAAAATAATAAATAGAACATGCAACTAAAAAAATACATAATGCTAGTGGCTCACATCTTAACCCATAATAGATCATTGACATTAATATCCATAAAGTTTCACTAAGAGCAATAATCCTTAGCTTGAAACTAGTTATATAAAAGTAACACAAAAAGAATAATTAATAGCTAACAGATGGTTTCCTTTTTGATCCAAGTGAAACTTAAGAAAATAGAAGGAGGGATCACCTCATAACCTATTTCCATCATCAAGTGATATCTCTAAGCACCCTTGATCTCAAGACTCCTAGCTCTAGGCATGTTCATGTCATAGTGTAGGTAAATTAAAGAAAGTATGTGGTTTAGGTGTCTTAGAGTTAAGGAAATGGACTACTCACAAGAGGATAATACAAACATCTCATAACCAAGGAGGCTATCATACTTGAATCAATTCCATTAAGAACATAATCACAACATGATAAAACATAAGGATTTGAGTAACAATCATTCGACCAATAGCTTATGGTTCACTATACCATTCATGAGAGGGTTTGAACATTCTACCATCACATCCAACGTGAGAGGGCCAAAAAAATCTTACATCATGATGATAAAATTTTCAATTCACTATCCAATGTTAGGAAATAAGAAACTTTCTAAACCCATGCAAGTAAAATCATTAGAAAAGCACCAATCAAGGAAGACTATCTCCACTCTAAATCCCCACACAAAAGAAAGACACTACGATGTGACCAATACATATCCAAGGGAAGACAAATAAAGAGAAAGACCAAGTCCATCAGCCTTACTCCTTTTGAATGTAACAATTTAGAATAAGAGTCACACAAACTCTATGCAGTAAAATTACATAGTAGATAAGTCATAAGGAAGCTTGCTAATCAACTTCGCTCTCTCTTGGAATCTTTCCTCTAGCCATCTAATGTCCCTTAACTCTCCTTATCTAGACTCTTATCTTACTTCCTTACTCCTCATTGAAAAAATGGAAAAAGGTCCTTCTCTTAGAGACCTACCTTCCTAAAAATAGGTTTTATCCTCCTTCTCATAACCTAAACAAAATGTGACAAGTGTGTGATATTCCCTTGGTTTGACCAACAACTCTACTTACCATCCCATGCCTTCATAAATATATATTATTTTCCATTCCATAATGGTGCATGGTGGATATTACATAATTCCCATGGTTGCATCTTATACTAACCTGTCCCTTCTACTTGGTTTAATACATAAGAATACTACTAGACATTCTAGGTATTGACCTACCTCGCCCCTATGCATTAAAGATGATAATCCAAATGTGGTTCTTCCAACTCAAATAGTAATTATAATCTATTTAGGAACTCCACAACTAAGGAGAAGGCTGAGTGGTATCCAAGGCATCCTGCTGGTATCAGATAAGGTTTGAGATAAGTTATAGGTTTGAAATAGGATCGCACATGATGTGAAAATGTCTAGCATATTCCTTATTCCTTCATTGGCAATGACATGTTCCTGCACACTCATTGCACTCAATAAATCTCTCTATCCTAATAGCCTAAGCTTTCAACATCAAGAATTCTAGAGCATTCAATTAATCCAACCAAAATTAGCTAACATAGTATCTAACATGTACATAAACTCAATTACATCATATGGAAATAAATCAAGAATTATTGATTTAGTCTTCATCGATTGCATAATCTACTTACCCTTGCAATAAACACCACCATAGAACCATAACCATTAGATTAGCATAACCACATTATATAGTAAACAACATATCAAATGTTAATATATGGTCTTTGTCAAGGTATTAAGAATTATTACTAGGATATGTTTATGCTAACACCCATACATGCCTTTAAAAAATGTGAATAACATAAAATCTTAAACTTGAGTAAGAGTATCAACAATCTCATGTCATCATGCATCCAAAGATGATCACCTTTTCATTATAATGGTGGGATATTAGTCTTAGTCATACAGTCATATGTCAATATCCATTGAAATCACTAGTTTTATCATCTAGTGCATTATAATCTTCCCCCTTAAATGGGCATCATCATCAATGCAAGATACATTTTTTCACCCATTAAGGCTTTCAAAGCCTCTAATTTAGAATGATACTAAGGGAATAGTTCATCCTTGTGATATATCTTACTACAAGTATAATAAAAATCCACCATTTTGTTGACATAGCCTGATATGTGTGTATGTGTCAAATTGTTAGAGGATAATGAATAAGTTCTTGTGAAACATCCCATGGTGACATACAATGTGAAAATGTGTTCCTTTTCCTAGAAACCTACATTATTACCAAGGTTGACATCTAGTGTCAAGGCCAACTGCCATATGGGACCCACATATGATTCCTCTGGGATTTCAAACATCCCAAATGTATCTCAAGTAACATATGATAATCTAGATAATGCAAATACAACTTATATACACATAATATTTTCAAACTTTATCAATTATTGATGTTTTTTATCTTATAAGAACCTATTGAGTCTCAATCTCTTTGAGTGCACAACCTAATCGGTGCACCAAAAAAGGGGTGGGCATACCATTGATGTTTTTCAAGATTATTATCCCATATTACCACTCGTTATCAATCTAACCAGCTCCTAAAAACCATTCCCCTAAGCTTGGCCTCCTATTTTATACCCTCCTCTAATCATTTTACACCTTCATTATCCCTTTCCCTAAATTAAACCCCTTTTTGGTAGTTTACATGACTATGTTGGCCACATCGACCCTATATTGTTATCTACAAATCTTAATAATAACTAAGTCAGCCATGACCAACATAGTGCATTACCTAGTATGTTTTTTTCAATTTCAATATTAGGTCGACTAGGTTGACCTTGTCGATTGAAACTTTTGGAAGGGTTTAGGGTCACCATTCTTAGAGAGAAAATATGGGTTATTATTCATTTTCAATTTTTTATTATCTTAGCTTCCACCATTCTACTTGAGGAGTTTTAGCTTAGGGTTTCTACTTGGAGAAAAATATAGTATTGTGAAGAAGTATTAGATGATTTGGCCTTTCTTAGTGATCCTTAAAAACCACAATAACCTCTTAAAAATCACCTTTGGCTAAGGGAGATATTGAGTCTTGATGGGTTTATCTTATAGGTAAGTATCTCTAACTTTGATCCTCTCTTTAGTAGATAGAAGTAACATAACTATTGACTTTTGAATAATATTACTCTCTCCATGCATTAGGGTTTTACCTAGACATAACTTAATTAAGATTATCTTATGTATGTCTAATTTTAGAGTTTATTACCCTCACTTTGTGTCATAAGCTTTAATGAGCACTAGATTAGATTTTGATTTACTTATTAATAGTATAGTGACTATCAAAACATAAAACCTAGTTAGGGTTATTGCATAATTTTGCTTGACTAGAGGCTTTAGAACCCTCCCTAGTGATATTATTGTAGTAAAAGATCCCTTAATTAGGTCTATTAGATTCATATTGGTCATGACCCCAATTATCTAATATATCCCCAATCGAAAGTTTAATTAAGATCTATCTTATCCGAGCTAAGATTGATTTATAGAATCTATTGCATTTCCCATTGCATACATTCTGGTTAACCTGATGTGAATCTAAAACTTGCATGTTTTCTTTCATGATTTCATTTCTATAAATATATATTTTTTCCATATTTGTGATACTATGTCAACTAGGATGGTGTAGTTCTAACTTTTGTGCCTAGGTTTAACACACATTCATATCAAAATGACTTTGTTCTTTTTATACAGGTCCTCATCAGATATAGGTTACTAGATCAGATAGATTGACACAGTATTATTCTTTAGTTCTAGATAAAAAACTAAGTTGAACATGTTGACATAGTCTTTAATTCAACATCTAGATAAAAAATGAAGCTGAACATGTTGACTTAGTCTTCCAATCAACCTCTAGAATAACAAACTAAGTCATGCAGGTTGACTTAGTCATCTTATCAGGGTTTAGTAAACAAGGTTTCATAAAACTAGGTCAAACCAATTGACTTAGTTTGTAGAACTTACAAGTAGCATTCAAGGTACTACACCAATTTTTTTTTAATTCTAATCATCTTTCAACCCACCAAGGTTCCTCTCTTTCTTATCAATTTAGTATTTCATTACAGTTCTATTTTATGCAAGTTTACAATCTTCAAAATTAGAATCCTATAACAAACTAAGTTAACCTGTTTGACTTAGTTTTATAGCCTATCTTCTATCTAAAATACTAATTTAACCTAGTCGATGTAGTTTTTAGAGACTCTTACTTCTATAGAATATTAATGACCCAGTCAACTCTGTTCTATACTATTTGCGTATAGTTTTGTCTGAACCAACTCTATACCATTCTTAATTTGGGAATCAAAAATTATTTACCAGTAATTAATTCACACTTTAATTTTTATTTGTTTACATGCTTGGAATATCTCACATAGTCTAATTGGGTGGTTTTTCAAATTACCATTTAGTTTCACTATTTTTCTCTTTTTACACATATTATTATATCACACAATTTTCAAAACGCATTTAACATTTGTCTTTCCAAAGCCTACCTACTTGGACTTCTTCACCAAAGGGAAAGTCAACTTGGTTTTTAGCCAAGTAAAAATATGTGGTTAATGGTATATATTATAAAATTACCCAACACCCTTATCGCTATGGGATTGTGAAGTGAGGGGTAGGCTCCAATACCAAGTTAGTAACATTGCCAATACATATCTCTTTCAGCATAAATTCTTTAAAACCATCCATAGATTGATTTTTAGTTTATTATTTTCATCCAACATCACAATCACACTTAAAATAGCATTTTATAATAATATAACAACACTCAAGATGACCACTTAGTTAGCATTTACTTTTTAGTTGATTGTTTTCTCTTTGATCATTATGTTTTGTATTGTAAAAACTTACATTGACTAGTGTTGGTGTAAGGTTTTATGTTGTGACTCAATTCAATCATTCCCATTGATCTAATTGTTTGTGTGTTTGATTGTATTTCTTGATTCAAATTACAGTGAAAAAACTTTCCCTATTTTTAGCACACTATCATTCTATTTGACACAGTCTCTTTCAGACTGTATTTTTATCTACCTACAGTACTAAGTCAACCTGGTCAACTCTGTATCCATTTCTATTAGTCAAGTTACACTACTAGGTCAACTTGGTTGACCTTGTATCCTTATTTGCCTTTTGTTCAGTAGTACTAAGTCGACCTAATAAACTCTATACTCTTCTCAGGTGCCTTTTTATAAATACATAATCATTCTAGTTGACCTTGTATCTGATTGTTGACCTTGCTCTCATATTTGGATGACTTGGTTCTATATTTCTCATTCTTTAACAGTCTATTTATTTTCTTAAAACATCATGAAATACCCTATTTGAATCTTCTTAGACAACTTAAATCCATTTATACACTATATGGAGTATTATTTTCTCTCTCTCTTTACCTCCCAAGATAACCCTCACTCTTGGAGCACCTCTTCCCCTCCTTCATCTATGGATTGTAACATGGTTCAAATCACACTTCAAAATGAAGTAAGTGGATTTGATCTTTTTTTTACCTATTGTGATCAAGGAATTTGAAAAAAAGAGGAGGTTAGATCAAGTGTTAGTCCATAAAATCATAAAATAAACACACTAACATACTAACATCTCTAAGCCTAGATCTTAGGGGGAGCTTAATGAACAAACAATAATTGAAAACACAACTAAAATGTAAAGAACAAAAATATTTACCTTCCTTGAGAGCTCCAAATGATTTCTTCATTTGGATTGCTCGACTTATACATAAGAAGTCTTCATCAATGATATATGGATAACATCATCTCCTCTATGCACCATTGTTGAATACTTGGCTTGATTGATATGGTTTGGCTCAATTTCAACATTATAACACTAGGATTTTAGCTTCATGAATATATTTCTGTATTATAACTCTAATTTGATTGAGCTCCCTAAATGAAGAGCTCTAGGCTTGCTTTTATAGGATTTCAAATCTTTGGGAATGGGTTAAATCTGACCATGGTTGAGTTTGGCATATTCTTAAAATATTTTTTTAGGTATTTTTAAAAAGTGACAACTCACAAAGGTAATGAGTGTGTTCTAGAATATTCTAAGATGCTCTTGAATTTTTTTTTGGTAATTGATTTAATTGATTTATTAGCTCATGGGTCAACTCAATTAAGATTTAAAATTGATTTAACTTGCTAATTGATTTTTATTAGGATGTGTAAGTTAATTAATTCTTTTTACACATTTGGTCATTTATTTGATTTTGATTAATTTAATGTTTGTATTTGTCTTATTTAATTGATTTAATAGGTCAAATTGATTTAATACAAGGTTAAAAATCCAAATTTGAGACTAATAGAAATTCTTGGGCTAGGTATTCAATGAGTGGCAAGAATTGGTCTAAAATTGGATAAGAAGCCATTAATGGCCAGATTTACATGTCTATAGTTTGCCCCTATTTGGGAAGATATTATAAGTTGTAACCATAGTAACATATTTTTAAAGAATAAAATGGTTCCTTATACTTATGACTATAATGGTAATGATTTAATTGTAGTTACCCCCTCGAGGGAGTGGTTAGCAAGTGGGTCAAAAAATGGTCCCTCAAAATAAAGAAGCAAAATGAGGGGACCAAACAAATAAATATGATGGGGTGACAACACAATGATTTACTCAAAGTTGGGCAAAATCATTGAGAAATGCAAGTAAGAGGGTGTATAATGGTTTGCCCAAATGCGGTTATAAGCATTGTACCCCAATAGTGGCAACGTGGTATGATAACATAATGATTTTCCCCAATATGTGATATAATCATTGAGAAGATAGATCTACCCCAATTAAGATATAAAAACAAGAAAATAAAATTGGTGATAACATAATGATTTGCCCTAGCAGGAGATATAATCATTAAGAATGCATGTGGGATGGTGTACAGTGTTGATGTAGTATACCCTAATAATGAAAAACATGATTAATAGTTGATGATTGATTAGTTGATATAGAGGATAAATATGAATTAAGACAACCTACTAGTAGGGAGATGCTCATTCAAACTAACAAAGGTTGAAATTCTTTCATTACTTAATTACTCTGTTTGGAATATGATTGGGTATTAGATTGGGATTGTTGTTGATGTCAGTGCCAAGGAGATGGTGATGTTGCATTGATATTATAGACCTCTCAAAGCTAATTTTTATTGTAGAATTTGATGGTAGGCTTCATGATAGAACACTTTGGGGGCTAGGTAAAAATATGCATAAGGATTGACTGCCGATATCCAATATTCAATGGAAAATAATTACATCAATGATAAAAACCATGATGACAATGTAGACATTTGAATATGGATATATTCAAGAATAATGTACAAGGAATCACCCAATGAACACACATAGACTAAATCAAGGCCACAAGGCTGAAAAAAATAAACAAAATAGACAAACAAAGAAGCAAACAAGTGTTAGTCCATATGTTAGTATAAATAACATGATGAATATTTCCCCTAAAAACTAGGTGACAATAGAACAAACAAACAAGATGGGGGAATAGAAGAAAAGGAAGGGGGTGGCGGAACTGTCTCCATATGCACTAGGCAAATGGGTTTTGCCTACATAGTTCCATGGATATGATGATCCAATGAAACTTCAAGTCAAATGTAGTTCATCTAGGAAATGGAAAGAAAATGATGATTGGTAGAAGACATGATAGATGTGATAGAATAATAGGGATAAACTCACAAAATGGGTATATTTTAGGATAAAAGGCCAAAAAAGATGAGGAAACTAAGAAACAAGTGGTTTATTGGTGACTTAGTGAGGGTTCTCATAATCCTTAAGGTAAAGAAGTGGTCAATGTTTTTGGTTTTTCTAAATGATTTTCAAATGTTTTTGAAAATTTTAAATCATCTCAACTCAATAGATAATGACAAGACACTAAAATGGTCCAAGATCACAAAATGGTAAGAGTGTTATAACTTGAAATTATGCTTGTAAAATGGCAAGAGCGTGAGAACTTGAAATAATACTTGTAAAATGACAAGAGCATGGCTAAAGTTACAAAATAATGAGAGTGTGGCTGAAGGGGGATTGAGCTGACCTCAATGTGAATCAAACACAACCCACATAGTCCTAAAATGGTTTTAGTTCATAGTATTTCACCTCATAATAGAATAATATGACTAGTGTACTATCCAATTCAAACACAACAAGCACAGTTGGTATGATGGCATAGTATGGCATAGGAATGGCTAGGTGATATGTCAAGGCAAAATAAATAAATGTTGCCCCTAGTTTGCCCATAGGTAGTTATAACTAGGATAGAAATGATAGACCAATGATATCAATTTGCCCCAATAGGTGATATAATTAGTATCAATATTGGTGAACACTGATTTACCCCAGTAGGTGATATAATCAGGCTCACATAAACAAACTTGATAAGAAGGGAATAAGAAATGAAGGATGAAACTACGAAAAATTCTATTACACTGCTCCAAAATACTACCTCTCTTTAAAATGTTAGAAATAGCTACTAAAATTAATCTAATTTTGTATGCTAAAAACATGAAACCAATGGATGAACCAAGGTCAAATGGGCTAGGTTGATAGGATTCAAAACATGTTTGGTCAAGTAGGAATGGAATCATGGGTTAGAGAAATTATATAATAGTGATATCTTGGTAGGTTGGTAGGATGGTAGGATGATAAATAAGAATGTTGAGAGGGTTTCCCCCAAGTGGTAAAGTGATTGGCTAGGTAGGTAAAAATAATAAAAGGAATTCTAAATGACAAATGAAAACAACATGGTATATATTTTTAGTTGATGATGGTTGTTAGTTTTGGATGTGTTTGGCCTGGGTATGGTAAATAGCATATGATTTTGATTTTATTATTCTTGCTGACATAGAGATGTACATCTTAATCAAAAAATGATACAAATAGAATAATCAATCATGTTAATTATTATCCCAATCCTCATCTGAATAACTTCTCTATCAAAAATTGGTTGCAGATTAAGATGCCAAGAATGTTGTTGTGATCTTCATCGATCATTGATTTTAATTCCTTCAAGTGTCGAGACAAGGTATCTTTGTAACCTTTGTAATAAAAAGTGTGGCCATGGATGGTAAATATGGATAAATGTTGTTTGATAGGTTTGTTTGTGAAATGGAATGGTGGAGGATAATGGAATGAATAATGGATGGATAACAAATGAAGATCAATATTTTAAAGCACACATAATGGTGTTGATTCTGGATTTGACATATCTTTGGATGTGGTGGGGTCGAAGACTTCTAAATATTTTCTCAATAAGACCCCCAGATTTTTTTGTTTTTTGATTTTGAGAGTAGCTACCATTTGATTAGGTTGTAGATAGGAAGCTATTTTGATTTGATCTTTGATTTTGTCTTCTTCAAGAATTAAATAAATTTTGTGCTCATTTATTGGTGCCTCAAAGAGGTTTTAACCAATGAATTTATCTTGATTGACCCATAGCACCTCTAAAAAGGTTTCACTAAAGAATGTTAACTTTTAACTTTGATTGTCCCCTAGCACCTCTGAAAAGGTTTCACTAGAAGATACCAAGTCCTAACTTTGATTTCCCCCTAGCACTTTTGAAAAGGTTTCACTAAGAGAGTGTTCTTATACTTATGATTATGGTCTTAAAACTCTTGCTTTTATTTATCTGATATGTCACCATGGATGCAATTCAACAAGGTATGATTATGTTGGTTCCAATCAACACTTATGGGAGATAAAATGTCAATGACATGGCTGTGATGGTTGGTGGTAATGGTAATATAATGGAGGTAGGATGCACAATCCTAATAGATTATACTAGGATAACTTATGGTGATGCTAAAGTAATCATCCTCAAAAACTATAAAAGAATCATAAATGTATTCATACTGATCTGCTAGGCATGCATAACCAATGTTGTAACAACCATGAATGTATTATATTTTTAAATCTAATTTTGTCTCAAGGGACTATGAATCTGATGCTGATACTGATGTTGATTCTACTTCTGATGCTAAATCAAATTTTGATTCAAGAATAAATCCTGACTCTAACTCTAATTCTTTATCTAATAGATTCTCCGTTATAATGATGTCTTGTTAAATGTTTGGTAGTGGATAAGTAACAACCTATGATAGCATAATAGGTTCCACAAAGATTGGTTTGTCAAAGTGAGACTCCACAATAATGGTAAAATGTCAAGAGACAACTTCTTAAAGACTGGCTTGTTAGAGGGAGTCTCTTAAAAAACAAGCATTTGGTCAAAAAACAAACATATAGTCAAGGTAATGATTTGCCCAAAGGTGGTTGTAATCATTAATAAGTGACTCAACAAAGATTGTCTCATCAGAGTAAGACTCTTTGACAACAAGTATAGGATTAATAGGTGATTCATCACAGGTTAACTTATTACAAATGGTTATTTCAATAAAAACGTCTTAGATTGGTTGGTTTTCTTGGCTTTGGTTTCAAATGACTTGGAAAATACCAGTTTTGAATACATCTTGGTCTTCAAATGATTGAATCAGTTGAGGTTTTGATGGGAATGTTACTAAATTAGGAATGGCATATGATTGGATAATGGTAGGGTGTTAGGATTTAGGTTGAATGATTGGTTAAGGATAAATGTTTGGATGAGGTTTAATTTGAATGATTGGTTGGGATCATAATTAGATTGGTTGATATTTATGTTGGATTGGTTGAATTTGGGATTGAATTGGCTGATGGATAATAAAAGGGCATTATGGAGCTTGATTGATTGCACAAGCCAAAGGATAAGGTCCTATAATATAAATGGTAGGGCATCATGGAGCTTGATTTCTCACATAAGCCAAAGCATCTAAATCCTCCTCATAAACCATATCATCCCAGTCAGGGTCTTGAGTTGGATTGTAAGCCAATCCTTGACTTTGTTCCCTATATTGATTATTGTAAGAAGGGTATACTCCATCTCCCAAACAACATAATCATTGTATAGGTCTGTACCCAATTCCTCCTCACCAACCATATCATCCCAGTTGAGGTATTGATTTTGCTCCTTAGTTTGATTTGTGCAAGGTGGATAAAATTCTATCTCACAAACCATATTATCATCAAAAGGGTCTTGAATAAAGCCACAAAAATCAATGCCTTTTTATAAAACCACTCTACCATAGTTTGGATTGTACGTGACTCAACCATAAGTGTAGCTAGACATATCTACATCAGTGAAGAAAGCTCTAAAACACAAAAAGGCTGAGTTATGTAAACTTTTATAAATTATGTCTTGAAGACAAAGGGCTCAAACGTGATCTAGATTGGTAAAAAAGGTGGATTTGTATCTCCAAATAGTGATTTAAACATGGAGTTGTATCTCTAAAATAGTTTATGCTAAGACTTGGCATAAAATAGTCTAACCTCAAATGTCTAATGTCAAATGTCATACACATAAAAGGTCAAGTGATGAATAAAAACTGGTATGTCAAAGTCTAGGCCAAAGTGTTCCAAATAAGGTCTAAATTAGAAAAGGAAAAAATTGAGTTGCTAGGGCTTTCATCCAAATACGAAGTCAAAAGCTAGGCTCAAACAAACAGGATCTACTAGGAATTTTGGTCAAACGATGTCAAAATCTAGACTTTAAAACAAAGGCTAATGTAAATTTATTTAATCTAATTAGATTAATACAACTTTGACATAGACCTGACACACAAAATCAAATATAAACATGATCAGTTGCTATAAGCCATAAGGCAAAAGGCACCTAGAGAAAGGACTGTGTTTTTCTCAACAACAACACAAACAATGATGAAGATAGGCTTTGTGAATAAAAAAGTAATCGAAATAAGGATCTTTAAACAAATAATTAATAATTTTCAAATTTTGGTAATCAATTAACCAAAGTTACGTAGCCAAAAGAGAAAGATCTGTGTATCAACCCTTGTGAAGTGAGACTTAAAAAAAAATCAATTAATATTTAAATTCAAAATTGAAAAGGTTAATTAAAAACTCAATGTTGAAAACTATGATTGGATAGCATGAGGGTACATGAACAAGGTCTAAATGACATACGTGACATGGTTTGGTTGGTTTGAAATAATGGTTTTCAATACAAGATCAAACAAATCCTAAAATAATTGAGTAGTATAACAATGTTAGCATGCTCTAATGATGTGATCAATGTTTTGTTTCAAAGACTCAAAAGGCATAAACTTGATAATGATTTGGGCATCATAATGATACCTATATCATTCAAGTGACACACACACAAACAATTTTAACAAAAATTAGAAGGCACAAGTGTGGTGTAAAATGACCAGCATAATGCCTCTTTAGATAAAAGAGTGACATATAAACAAAGTGATTTTTGACATGGTTTATAAATAAACACATTAGTTTTAGTCTTAAAACACTAAGTAATAAAATAATAAAATACAATTAAATCATCCAAATTTCTATCAAGTGTATGGCAAAGTGAGGTTGACTAAAACTAATTATTTTGAGAATGTTCTAGATGGATCAATTACATAATGACTTTCATGCCAAATGATAAAAAAGAAGCACACTTTAATTGGGTTTTTTGGCACTTGGCTTGTTGTAAAAATGTCTTACCCTTTTTGCAACCACTACATCTGTCACTTGCTCAGTGTAGTGTGATGTCCAATGTGCAAATACATCCTGGTACTTAACCTCAACACTACAAGGTGGTTTAACCAATCAAACCTTCAATCCTAGTGGGGGTGATGAATTCAATGCTGAAAGATGAAACCCTAGGCAAAATCTTCCATAAATAACTCATGGGAGGTAATGAATGCCCCCTCACAAGCTAAGATACATGAAATAAATGACACAATAGAAAGACTTTATGGTCGCCTCAAGATCACCCAATACTATTACAATTTTTTGGGGAGGGATTTAAATAAAATTATTTTATGCCTTGGACTAGACTCAAAGTGTGATGAGATGGTGCTTTTGATCCCAAAAGTTTCCTAAAGAGGACGGATGGGAGAGCATACACGCACATCTCTTTTCACTAAAACATACAATCAACAAGCAAGTTTGCAAATAATTGAAGTGAGGTTAATTTAATTTCACCAAATTGATAGTTTTTTATTACATTTGTTACTAGTCCTTTGGATTTAAAATTTTTAAATAGAAATAATTACAAACCACCCAAAAAGAAGTTGGTTCTTTTGTTCCTAAGAGTTTCTTAAAGGAGATGGATGGGAGAGCATACACGCACAACTCCCTATTTAGTAAACTAAGTTTAGAATAAATAAATAATGAAAACAACTTGAAAAAACTTTGAAGTGTATTCAATTTTATAGCACTAAATGAAATGTGTGGTGGTGTTCTTTTAGCCACTTGGCTTTAAGTTGTGAACTTTGAAAGAAACCATAAAAACATAACCAATAAAACATCCTAAAAATTTTCTCTCAACACCAAAATGAAGGATTCTTAGTTTGTTTTAGATATCTAAATGAAGTGTGAAAAGACTAATTTAGATTGAAATAGTTTTCTTCAAATAGGTCCTACAAATAAAATATCAGAACTTCGTTTAACCTTGAATCTTATTTATCAAATAAGACAAGCAACTTTGAAGGGTAAAAGCCGTCGACTCGAAGGCAAAACCCCAAAAAATCTAACATGTTAGGTTAGGAAACGTTTATCAAAAATATAAATAAAAAACTCAAAAAAATTTGAAAAATGAAATAAACCTATGAAACATGCAAACAACAAGCTAGAAGGTTAAAACAAGAAAATCAAACATAAAAATCATAAAAACCTGTAGTCTATAATTTAGCCATAAGTTTTAAAAGATACATTAATTTGTCACTAAATTTTTGGAGGTTATTTATAGGTCTATGGCACACCTCTCTACAAAAATTCAGGTCAAAAAAATGAATAAAAAAAGTTATTAGCTCTGTATTAATTATTTTTACCAAAAAAATAAAAAATAGTAAGTGACAGTCACTAAAAGAGTTATAACTTCTAAAATATAAATATTTTTTTTGAATTTTTTAGAGAATATAAATAAAATATTTATATATACTTATACAAAAATTTAGAAAAAAATATTAAGTAAATAAAAAGTTATTAATTCTTTATGGGCCATTTTTACTCTAGCAAAACAAAAACAACAGAAAAGAATTAAAACTATGAATACAAAGAAATTTGTGGGTTTTGCACTCATGAAGATAGTCCCACCAGATGCGCCATTTGTAATCAAGGCATTTGATAAAGATAGGAGGTTAGATCAAGTGTTAGTCTATAAAATCATAAAATAAATACATTAACATACTAAAATCTTTAAGCCTAGATCTTAGGGGGGGTTAGTGAACAAACAACAATTGAAAACCCAACTAAAATGAAAAGAGAAACAATATTTACCTTCCTTGAGAGATCCAAATGATTTTTCCATTTGGTTGTTCAACTTATGCATAATAAGTCTTTATCAATGACATATGGCTAACATCATCTCCTCTATGCACCATTGTTGAATGCTTGGCTTGATTGATATGGCTTGGCTCAATTTCAACATTATAACACTAGGTTTTTAGCTTCATGAATCTATTCCTACATTGTAACTCTACTTTGATTGAGCTCCCTAGATGAAGAGCTTTAGGCTTTCAAATCTCTTGGAATGGGTTAAATCTGATCATGGTTGAGTTTATTAACTTTGGTTGAGTTTTTCATATTCTTAAAATATTCTTTTAGATATTTTCTAAAAGTGACAACTCACAAAGGTAATGAGTGTGTTCTAGAATGTTCTAAGATGCTCTTGATTTTTCTTTTTAGTAATTGATTTAATTAATTTATTAGTTCATAGGTGAACTCAATTAGGATTTGAAATTGATTTAACTTGCTAATTGATTTTAATTAGGGTGTGCAAGTTAATTAATTTTTTTTAGACATTTGATCATTTATTTGATTTTAATTAACTCAATGTGTGTATTTGACTTGTTTAATTTATTTAATAGGTCAAATTGATTTAATGCAAGGTTATAAAGACAAATTCGAGACTAATATAAATTCTTGGTATAGGTATTCAATGATTAGCAAGAATTGGTCTAAAGTTAGATATAAAGCCATTGGTGGCCAAATTTACATGTCTACACATATCAAGACAATTCTAATCTTCAATCCCTTCAACATAATGTGGGAGAAATCGACACAAGTCTATTTAATAATCCTGCTAGTAATCCACCTTCTAATAACCCTCCCCCTAATACTAATTTGAGCAGTTCTCGTACAAATACCAACTTGCCAATTGATATGACTCAACTTATTTCACAAGTTAAACAACAGATGAACATAATTAAAACTTCTAACACCTCTCAAATGATGCAATTACAATGTCATTTGATCAATATGGCTAATCAACCTCTAGTTCTAAATCCTCAATTCAATCCAAATTTTATTCCTCTACCTCTTAGAGATGTCTCATGAAATGTTATTCCTCAACCTATTATGATTAACAAAATGCTTTAGAATAGCCAAAATGAGCCTTTAACATCCTTTCATCATGTCTATTGATATTGATAATATATCTCCTACTATCAAGTATGATGGAACTAAAGACCCTGCATCCTTTCTTAAAGCCTTTGATAATCTTTATAAAAGTGGATCCAAACTAATACTTTCACACCAACTAAACTTCTATTTAAAACCTTCACTAGTGATGTATTGGAATGGTACAACCAACTTTCCCAACATTCCATTTGGTACATTGAAGATTTATTCAATTCTCTAGTTAAAGAGTTTCAACATAATGACCTTCCTAAAAATTTCTTTAGCCATTTCATCAATACTAAGGAATCTCCCACCAAGTTAGCTCATGATTTTATAAAGTGATAGAAATCTATGGCCCATAAGTCTAACCATAACATGACTGATGATAATTTGTTCAAACTCTTTATAACTTCTTTAACACTAATGATTCAATATAAGGTTTGAAATTTTTCTCCTCAAATGCTTAATGAAGCTCTTGATGAAGCCAAATGTCTAGACTTCCTTATGAAGAAATTTGAACCTAATACCAAATTCCTTAAGGGATATTTTTAAACTTCTACAAATGTCATCACTATAAATACTCCTCAAACCAAACCTAGAGTTGCCAAAGCTGACAATCCCCCATCTTCTCACATACCACTAACTGTACAATAAATGAAATAATTATTCCCACCCTCTAAACCCTTTGCTTATCGTAATAATCCTCATAAATGATATGACCCTAATCAATTTTGTTGGTTCCATGCTAACATTGTTTATTCCCATGAAACCTTTTTAGGGCTTACTAAATTTGTCTCCTACATGTTTGATGATTCCCTTAATCATAAATCCATGAACCAACTCCATCATCAAGAGTACAAACCTGCTTCTCAAAAATGACAAGTTCCAAAATATTCTTATTCTTCTAACCAAAAATATTTTCCCACATCTAATCATCAACAAAATACCAAGGATGTTTATGTTACTGATGCTGATATGACCAATATTACAATAATTCCCAATATGTTAACATAGCTAAAGTCAACTATCATTACAAGCTATCTCAAAAGGATCCTGTCACCAAACCTAAGAAACCATATTTGGAAGAATAACTTCTCAAAAATATTACAACCACTCGTTTAACTTTAGAATCCTGTGAGGAACCACCTCCTTCTGCCAAGCCCCCAACCACTTCCATTCCTTGAAAATCTACCTTACCTTCTAAACCTTACATTGGTTCTTATTCTAAATCCCATTGGAACTTTTTCGAAGATCTTAACTCCATGCCTTGAAATATTCCACTTATGGAGTTATTCCATACTTCTCCTAATCATCACAAGTTCCTCATGCAATAATTACAAAAAATTGAAGATCCATCTTATATAGATGAATGAACACCCTCTATTGAACCTCAATCTACCAACGTGCATACCATTGAATCCATTTGTCCTTCCAAACCATCCATTAAATTTATTGAAGAAGACATGATTAATGATGAAATACTTTTCCATGCTAATGATCCACCCCTTTTCATTAAAATAACCATTAATACTACCCTTATTCGTAAATTTTTAGTTGATGAAGGGTTCGATATTAATGTGACATCTTTGTGGCTCATCCAAAAACTTGTCTATAATAAGGATTATCTCAAGCAAACCTACCTCACATGTCATGGATTTGATAAAACTAATAGAAAGCCACTTGGTTGTATTTGGCTTCTCTTAACAATCTGACCTAAGACCATTCAAACTAAACTTATGGTCTTTGATTTTCCCTTATCTTAAAACATACTTCTCGGTCACCCTTGGACTCATATAATGAGGGCCATCACTTCTAATAGCTAATGCATCAAATTCCTACATAATGGCAAATAAAATAAGCATGAGGCTGATCCCAACCCTAAGAATATTCAACTTTCCAATCTGAAATCTCAATATCACACTCCTACCATTCCTACCATCAACAGTGCTCCCTTACTTGAATTCATCAACATCAATCCAAAATTATAGGTTACTCTTGCTGATTCAGATGATGATGAACCTAATGACTTATAAAAATACTTGCAACACTACTAAGCTACCTCCATATATCTTAGAGTGGCTTCTTACCTCTTTATTACCTTATGATCGCAATATTCCTCTCATTGATGAGATCATTTATTTTTCCCCTCCATGTAATGCTCATGAACCTTCTTACCCAGAAGATGCCTTCACATGAAATGATTATGGAGTGGAAAAATTATTCCAAGATCCTCTAATCATGTCTCCACACAAGTTCAGTAACCTTAGAATTTCACTTTCTAAAAATCCCCATGAATCTCAAGCATGTACCATTTTTCCAACCAATGATGATAACTACTAAGCTACCTCCATATATCTTAGAGTGGCTTCCTACCTCTTTATTACCTCATGATCACAATATTCCTCTCATTGATGAGATCATTGATTTTTCCCCTCCATGTAATGATCATGAACCTTCTTACCCAGAAGATGCCTTCACTTGAAATGATTATGGAGTGGAAAAATTAATCCAAGATCCTCTAATCATGTCTCCACACAAGTTCAATAACCTTAGAATTTCACCTTCTAAAAATCCCCATGAATCTCAAGCATGAACCTATGATGATAACTACATCATGGCCCAAGATCAATCTCGAGACTCAGATGTTAAATATTATCAAAAAAATTAGCTCAAGTGCATGCTTTCAACCGAGATGTTCACACCATTTTCGTGAATTTTAATTAGCTCCTAATGGTCATGTACCTCCTATTAATTATCTAATTCTTGATACTCCTTGGGCGGTCAAACAAATCCTACCTTCTGAACCTATGGAAATTATTGCATCTTCTATAACACCTATATATACCATCATTAAATCTAATTATTCCCTCATCAAAAAAACTAATGATACACCAATCTCATCCAATCAATTTACTCCTCCTACTCCTGAGATTACATTACATGCCAAGGCCATAGATGTCTATCAGATATATTCTAAATATGATTGCCATGGTAATCAAATTCTTGATATCAAAGTAGACATTGAGTATTATGGTCCTCTTCCCACTTTGCCTAGTGATGAAGCCATTTTTGAATTACTTCATGCCTGAGAACCTCAACTCCTTGCTAACATCAAAAACTCAAGAATTTCAATAATAAAGCCCCTTGTTTTAACAACTTCATTGCTAGCATCAACCCTAAAGCTAATCCAATTTCTTATTTACCATATGCACCATACCACTTCCAAGATGTTAATGTTATTCTTGTTGAAGAAACTACTTGCATTGAATATGGTACTCCATCATGCCCTCGAGAAATTATAGTTTCTCATGAACTCACACCTATTGAACATGATAACTTTAGCTTATTTTTAAATAAATATAATGAGATATTTGCATGGTCCTATGAGGACATGCCTGGTATTGATGCCAAACCTGTGCACCAAAAGCAATATAAATTTCCATTAGAGTTTTCCACCTTATGCCATAAATAAATTATCAAACTTCTTGATGCTAATTTTATCAAACCTATGGACTACTCTGAATGGGTTTCTAACATAGTCCCTATTCAAAAAAGGTCACCATGTTCATTAATATTTTCATTAATTTTCATAATCTTATTCTTGTTTGTCCCAAGGATAAATTCCCTCTACCTTCAATAGATGTCATTGTTGATTCCAAATTTGGTTATGAAATGTTGTCTCATATGGATGGTTTTTCAGGATATAATCAAATTCACATTTCCCTTAAAGACCAACATAAGACAACTTTCACCATAGAATGGGGCACCTATTGTTATGTTAAAAATCCCTTTAACCTTAAAAATTCTAAAGCTACCTATCAATAGGAAATGACTCATATCTTTCTTGATCTTATCCACAAAATTATAGAAACCTATGTGGATGACCTCATTGCTAAATCTAAATGTCACAAGACTCATCTTTATGATCTTGACATCATCTTCGACCACCTTCTTGAATACAAAAATTAGACTAAATCTTTACAAATGTGTTTTCAGTGTCACATCTAAAAAAATGTTAGGATTTTTAGTTTTTCTCCACAACATCGATGTTGACCCTACTAAGATTAATTATATCATCAACATGTCCATCCCTCAATCCATTCTATACATTTGCACTTATCTCTATAAACTTGGGGAAATTATATGTGTCATCCCCAAAATGGCTTACTATATCTATCCCATCAATTCTCTTCTTAAGAAAGGTACTACTTTAGAATAGATAGATTTGTGTCAAAAATCATTTGATAATATGAAAGAATCATTGCTTCACCCACCTACTCTTATACCCCTTCAAATGAGTGACCTTTGATCCTATATACCTCTTCCACACCCATATCAATTGGGGCAATGCTTTCCTAATAAGATGATACTAGAAGATAATATGTCATCTATTATATCAGTCAAGGCCTCATTGATTGTGAGAAATATTACACAAGGTTGAATGTGATTGCTTCACCATATTTTTTACTATTGAAAAACTTTGACATTATATGCTTTATCAAACCAACTATGTTATCATCCATTCTAATCCCCTTCGTCACTTCTTCTCCAAAGCATTTCTTACTGTAGATAGAATTGGAAAATCGATGGTCCTTCTCATGAATTTTGATCTTCAAATTATTACTCAAAAATTTATCAAAGGATAAATCATAGTTGATCAACTTGTCATATCTCCTATGCCCACTGCTGACCACATTCAAGATAGTCTTCTAGATGATAATATTCTCTATATTGAAGGTCTCAACCAAGCAATATCCCTTAAATATTACTTTTGTAACTTCATTGTTGATCTTGAATCAAGTAATCTAGATGAATCCGCTATCCTCATTAATAATACTAAACCAAAAGTAGTTATCAAAGAACTTCCTAAAATTAATGTCAATTTACATGAGGATACTTAAAACCTTCATTTTAATGGCACTAAATGCCTTCAAGGAGCTAGGGTAGGTTGTATTCCTATGATCCCTCTTGTAAAAATCATACCATTAGATTTTTGGCTAACATTTGATGTCATTAACAATATGATAGAGTAAAAATATTTAATCTTAGGCATGAGATCTTCCCTTGATTTAGATATCCAATGCCTACATGCTTTAGGTGATTCCCAACTCATTTTCTACCAAGTCAATGGTAATTACCAATGCAAAAGTGAGAATATCATTTCTTATCATAAAATTTCAACTACTCTTACCAAATATTTCATTTCTTTCACCATCGATCCTATCCCTTGAGATCAAAATTTTATTATCGATTCCCTTATTCAACATCTCTTTTCTTCTGCACCAAGTTCTTATTGATCCCGCGTTTCATATCCAAAGAAGAAAATTTCCATCTTCTCTTCAACCACAAGATTATCTTATCTACCATATTGATTCCATCACAATTTTATAAAGTCCATGGTATAAAGACATCATTCAATTTCTAGAACAACAATCTTATCTTCCCAACCTACATTCCTATGAAAAGACTCACATTCACAAACAAGCTTCTAAGTATGTATTTCAATATCACATCCTATATTAATTCAATGTTGAAGTTACCTTAATTTTTTATGTTATGAAAGATGAGTTTCTTTCTCTTATTTAATGAGCACATGGGGGCATTTGTGATGGTCATTGTAGTGGACATGCTATAACCCATAAATGCTTATGTATGGGATACTTTTAGCCCACTCTTGAAAATGATGCCATTGAATTTGTTAAAAATTATACTCCCTGATAGCTTCATGATGATTTAATTCATTCACCTCTAGATGAGATCCAAACCATAGAATATCCTTGGCCATTCTTCATGTGGGTATTAGATCTCATAGGCAAATTACCTCACTCTCAAAATGGGCATGTCTTTATAATCATAGCCACATAATATTTTACCAAATGGGTTAAGGTTATGCCCCTTATTAATTTCATGAGTACCACCATATCCAAATTCATCCTAAATCAAATCATTTACCATTTTGGTGTCACTCATACTATCATCTTAGACAATGGTGACAATTTCAAAAATAAAAATGTGAAACAACTCTATGCTAAATCTAAAATTAATCACAAATTCTCCACACCCTGTCATCCAAAATGTAATGGCCAAGTTAAGGCCACATACAAAATTATTAATAAAATTATCCAAAATACAATTCATGAATCCCACATGGATTGGCATCTTCATCTCTATCCTTCTATTTTGGCCTATTGCATTAGTATACACACTATCACTGGGGCAATGTCATTCTCTCTAGTTTATGGTTATAAATCAATCTTCCAACTAGAATTTGAGATTACTTATCTATGTATATATCTTCATTGTATCATACCTGATGAAGAATTATGTGAATCTTGACTTCATGATCTCAATCTCCTTAATGAGTACCGTCTTTTTGCTTTGTAACATAGTCACCAATACAAGGCCCATATTACCAAACAACATAACAAATGAATTAAATTTCACAATTTGATGTTGGTGATATTATCCTTAAATTAGACTAAACTCATGACAAATAAGGTAAATACACCTAAAAATGGTGGGTCCCTTACTTATATAAAGATATTATTGGTCCAAGTACCTATCACCTTCAAATTAATGAAATTCATATTTTCAAAGAACCCACCAATGCACAATTCCTTAAGAAGTATTTTTCCTAAATACTTCCCTTCTTTTTTTAAGATAATTATAAGGGTCTCACCCTCTATAGCAGTTCTCTATTTTTACAAACCTTAGTCCTCCCTTTTGGTCTTTTGGTTTCCCTTTTTCTCATGAGTTGTATTGTAAAACTGCAGATAGGACCCAGTCTTCCTCATGATGTAATTTTATCTTATTTATTTTATCACTCTTCACATTCTTTGTACACCCTTTGGATTCTTATTTTATGAGTTATAGCGTAAGACCATGGATAGGACTTGGCCTTCCTCATAAAATCAACATCTTTTTCATTCCTTTTCTAGAATGTGTTTTACAATGGTTACAAGTTTTTGATCATTGTCTCAACTTTAGCTTTTGCTTCTTTTGATAGATAAAATATGAATAAAAATATGGGTTAGCATGTTTTCCTACATTTTCCTTACTCTTATGATAAGGAATCACACTTTTACTATCATTGTATTCCTTTTTTTCCCTTTGTCACATGTTTTATGATTTGAAGTAATTTAAATTGTTTCATGTTTCATTCCTCTTGATTTCATTCCCAATTAGATCAAATAAGGTTGAATTAAAGATAGCACTTTTATTCCACCTAAATTTATGAGACTCTTAGATACCATACTCTTTGAGTTCTCTCTCTTCGAAACCAAGTCCCAAATATTCAAATGAAAGTCATCTTTAGCACCCATGTTTAGTTTTCTAAATATGTATGGAGGAAGAATTAAAAAAATCCATCAGGAAAGTTAAAATCCAAATCATTTGAAATAAAATTCAATGATATACAAAAGGTAATATGCAAATCTCAAAATTCAAAATCATACCAAAAGACATTATTATAAGCACATCTCATATCTCCAATCAAAGCTCAAACTCCATAGTTACCCTCATAGTATATTTGAGGTCTATTAGGGTGCAGTAGGCCAGTAGATTGGAATAGGATAATTCAATAAACTCTATGCTACTACCTACTTTCTCATGCAAGTACCCAATATTTGTAATATACTGATGGCTCTGTAAGGGGTCCTGAGGAATAGGGAACATATTATAGAAAGGTAGCTCCATTTTACTTTTCATGCATATAGCCTCCATGGGATGATCTGCATACTTTATTTAAGACTTGTGTGGCTAACATAAATTATTTAGGGTCTTTAAGGTCAAAAGTCCTCTTATTTTGACAAACATAAGTTGAATGTCTTGACTTCGATAAAGAGTTACTATACCATGGTTTTTCCTTCATTCTCTCCTCTACCCATTTCATTTCCCCCCTTGATAGGCACGTGTGATTCTAAATCTATTTTCCCTCTTCTATACTTCTTCTTCATATCTTATAAAACATGCTAGCACTACTTAGTTTCAATTTTATCTATCCTTAGAGCAAAACAATATGCTTTAATAACTATGGATTACTTTATTTACACCATGGCTCTAAATTTCTAGACATATTTTGATTTCTTTTACCATTTCTTATCATTGTACTACCCCTTTTATTGGACACCTAAGTCTATTTCTACTTTTATGTACTTTTTCCATTATTGACTAAGTTTGGCTTATTACTTCACACTCATCAAAGTTGTTTCCCCTTTCATGCACCTTTTTCCATTGATTATTGAGTAAGAATTATTACTGCTTATTCATCAATGTTGTTTTACCATTTTGCGTGCCCATATTTATTTAAGGATTGTTACTGCTTTCACATTGATGTTTGCTTACCATCCTTTTTGACATGTATCCTTGATTTGACTTGGTGAGTTAGCCTTTCTTGCTGAAGGTTTACTTGTTTGAGTTTTTTGATCTTTAGTAGCCTAGGATTTTTGATTACCCGATTTACTCTAAATTTTGACTTAGTCATTTGGTTTAGCATAACACTTGTCACCCTAGATTGCTAAATTTCTTGGTACATCCTATCCACATAGCACTAGATAATATTGGTTTTCTTGCATTTATTTGTTTTTCTCTTTAGTTTTGTATCCTTGGGTTTGTCAAAAGTATTCTCTATGCCCACCACGATCAAAACTACAAACATAATAGACAACCATCCAACAATAAAGGTAAGTTAAGGTATGCATTACTTTTAATTTTTTAGTTATTTCCCTTTCAGTCATTTAAATTTTAGTTTTAATTTAAAATACTATAAATTTTTTTAGTCTCAGTGTTGTGTGTTGTTATGTTCTTTTCTCAAAGCACCATCCCATGTTGCACCTACATGACACATGATGAGCTTCAAGTGGGTCATATATATACACATGATATTTTCGAACTTTATCAATTATTGATGTTTTCTATCTTATAGGACCCCTTGAGTCTCAATCTCTCTGAGTGCATGCCCTAAGGGGTGTACTAAAAAAGGGGTGGGAAGACCATTGGTGCTTCACAAGATTATTTTCCCTTATTACCATTTGTTATCAATCCAACCAAATCTAAAAAACTATTCCCCTAAACTTTACCTCCTATTTTTCACCCTCCTCTAGTCATTTGCCACCTTCATTAGCCCTTTCCCTAACCTAAACCCATTTTTGGTAATTTACATGATAATTTAAGCCATATCAAACTTGTATTGTTATTTATAAATCTGACTAAGAATTAAGTTGGCCATGGCCAATGCAGTTCATTACCTAGTATGTTTTTGTAAATTTCAATACTAGGTCGACCTTGCAAGTTAAATTTTTTGGAAGGGTTTAGTGTTAGATCCACTTATATAATAAGCACATCCATTTGACCATTGTTAGAGAGACAATAGTATTTATTATTCATTTGTGCTTCTTTACAATCTACTCTTCTATCATTCTACTTGAGGAGTCTTAGCTTAGGGTTCCTATTTGGAGAAGAATCTAGTATTGTGGAGAATTCTTGGATGTTTTGGCCTCTCTTAGTGATCCTTAAAAATCATAAAAACATATTTCAAAGCACCTTTGGACAAGGGAGAGATTGAGTCTCAATGGGTTCATCTTTTAGGTAAGTATCTCTAACTTTGCTCCTCTCTTTAGTAGATAGAAGTAACATAAGTAATGGCTTTTGAATAATATTGCTCTCTCCATGAATTAGGGTTTTACCTATACATATCTTAATTATTATTCTCTTATACATGTTTAATTTTATTGTTTATTACTCCCACTTTGTGCCACAAGATTTGGTAAGCACTAGATTGGATTTTGTTTTACTTGTTATTAGTATAGTGAATATGAAAACATAGGACCTAGTTAGGTTTATTGCATAGTTTTGCTTGATTGGAGGCTTTAGAACCATCCCTAGTGATATTATTGTGGTAAAATATCCCTTAATTAGGTCTAGCAG